>JAKRSK010000798.1:0-12838 GCA_029891615.1 Natrix natrix natrix
GCGCTATTCCATGTGGGAATGAGAGGTAAGGCTTACGTAAAGGCATGCGTAGAAATTACCATGATCTCAGTAGCTGTTTATCTTGGAAACCTACAAACTCACCTAATTAGCAGAACCAAATGCAGGAATAAAGGAAAGGTGATGCACAGCCGTTATCTATTAGCTCATTAATTCACCAGAGCAAAGGCATGAGGTAACCTTGGCCTGAATAGTATTCTTGATTCTCTAGGGAAGATTTGGGGGAGTGAACCTGTTATTGCAATGTGTTGTTGCTCTGTGCTTTGCTTGTAAAAACTATATAAAAGCCAAATAAATTCTGCGAGAGGCAGACAGATATTTTGGACACAAACTGCGTGATGGATTTCTGAAACCTACAATTCCATTTCAGACAAATGGCTGTATCTTCTTTAAAAACATCCAGTGTTGGAGTATTCACAACTTCTGAAAGCGTCCCATAGATTAATTGTTTTAACTGTCATAAAATTCCTCCTTGGTTCTAGGAAATATGGAAGGGAGATTGGGAAATTTGAACTATGAGAAATTGGAATGAAAAAACGAAAATCCCAGAAGCTGCCTTAGGGCCAACCCCATTCTGTTTTCTAGAAAATTCCTTGAACATGGCCATGTAGTTCCGAAGATTACTACTTATATGCAGAATGTTAGATTAGGAGCCAACATCTACTGTCGAGCAGGATGCTCTTGAGAAGCTAAACAAGCTCAGTTCTGGATTAAACTTGGATGGGAGACACCAGAAAATTCCCAGTAATTTAGGCTGGCATGTAAACAAAACGTCAGGGTTCCAAATAGCATCCAAAAGTAAATCAGAGCTGAAAGCAAAGTATTGCTCAAAATTCCAATTTATTAAGAGAGTCATGTTGGCACATGTGGGAAAACCCGAATCTGAAAGTTTCCCGGTTTTCCCCACCCAGTTGAAAGTTCAAAATCTTGCCCTCCACACCCACAAGTCCATCACATGGTCCAATCTTCCACTGCCATGCTGGCAGCTTCCGCCCATCCAGATCCGGTCAGGTGCAGAGGTGCAAAGACAAAGGATGACCTTGGCTTTCTAGAAAGAATGTTGTTATGGCTACATCACATCTAACTCTGTACAATCCCCCCTCCATTGTCCCACAATAGAAAATGCATAGCAGAATAATAGAAAGTGTGGCAGGCCAAAGATCCAAAAGAAAAGATGGCTGCGGGCCTGACAAGAAATTGTATTCCCAACTGTGGTCATAAGCTAAGGAATTGCCTGTATGCTCCTAAGGACAGTCTCTGATGTCTTGGAAAAATATTATTAGAGCAGCTTGGTAACTTCAAGATTGGAGATCTTCAACTTCCAGAATTTCCGAGACAACTGCCAAAATTCTCTGGAACGGTCGTGATAAATTCTAGAGTTGAAGGCCACACATCCAGACATTGCTCAATGATGCTTTTCTTTCTCAAAGAAATGTATCTTGTAGTCTTTAATTAAAAAGACTCCAGAGGACCCCTGCAGTTATAAATCATACCTTGATTCTGATTTCTCCAGGTTTCAAGCTGTACAATCCATTTGAAATTGCATTCTTAATTTCCAAGAGGACTGCTGCATATAAACACTTAAGAGATTGTGATTCTTAATCCTATCGGGATCAAAGGAAAGCTATGCTTTGATACAGGAGCTTTTGTTCTATAGTCTAAAAGAGGAAGAAGAATAACATTAGTTTTATGGGCTTTCTTTGATACTGATACATGGCTTCCCCTGAAGGTAGATCACAATCTTGATCCTTTTACTAAAGAGAAACTGTGAGATTGCTAGTTTCTATGCTACTGTATTTTTCGGAGTATAAGACGCACCCCCCCCTAAAAGAAGGTGAAAATTTGGGTGCGTCTTATACATCGAATGTAGCCCTGCCCAACCGCCAGCCCCCAACCTTTGGTCTCTGCCTCCCAGAAATTTGCCTCCTTGCAGCAAACAGCGAACAGCCTGTTTCAATTTCAGCTTCAGCACAGCCTGATTAGCACAAGCAGCTGATTGTCGCTTGGATCAGCCTCCCGACCATCTGCTGTTTCAAGCTGCAGGGATTGCCATTGCCTATTGCCACCACTGTGTGTCCCATTTTCGGCCTGCGCATTCCATTTTTGGCCTCCACACACCCCATTTTCTGCCCATTGTTTCTGGAACAGGTGGAAACTGGAGCACGCAGAGGCCAAAAACAGGGCGTGCAGAGGCTGAAAATGGGATGTGGATGCCGAAAATGGGGCGTGCGGAGGCGGCAATAGGCTATGGCAGTACCTGCAGCCTGAAACAACTGATCGTCTGAAGGCTGATCCAACCAACAATCAGCTGCTTGTGCTAATCAGGCTATGCTGAAACAGAAACTGAATTGGGCTGTTTGAGGTTTGCTGCAAGGAGGCAAATTGCTGGGAGGCAGAGGCAGATTTTTGTTTTCTTGTTTTCCTCCCCAAAAGCTGTTTTCCACCCCAAAATCCTCTGAAAAATATGGTATTCTACCTGAATGAATTATAGTGTATGAATTTTCATCCAGTTGAACTTTGACAAAGGATGGTGTTAAGTATTAAGATAATATTTTAAGTATTGATATCAAAAATCTGGAGAGTCAGAACAATTGGTGAGTGAAATGGCTCCCCTTCAGATGTTTTGGGTGCTCCAACATTAGGGATTTTTAAGAAGAGATGGGACAACTATTTGTCTGAAATAGTATAGAGTCTTCTACACTGAGCAGAGGGTTGGATTAGAAGAGCTCCAAGGTTCCTTCCAACTCTATTGTTCTGTTATCTATAGTCCAAGGAACATCAATGTATAGGTGCCAAGTGCTCAGAACGTATTGACACAATGCTGACAATAAAAAAATATTAAATGAAACACTGGGGTCATCAAAAAGAGACCATGAGGATCACCTGATGCAACCATCTATACTACGGGAGTCAAACTTGCTGTGTCACATTGTCGTCAAGTGACGTATTGTGGCTTTTTTGCATTCACGGAGCTGGGGTGGGTGTGGCCTGCACTTGACGCATCTGGCCTGGGGGGCGCCATTTTGATACCCCTGATCTTACACTATGCAAAAAAGCCAACTGAACCATTCATAAAATAGCAATAGCACTTAGACTTATATACCGCTTCACAGTGCTTTATAGCCCTCTCTAAGCTGTTTACATAGCCAGCCTATTGCCCCCAACAATCTGGGTCCTCATTTTACCAACTTTGGAAGGATGGAAGGCTGAGTCAACCTTGAGCCAGTCAGGATCGAAGTGCTTGCAGTCAGTAGAATTAGCCTGCAATGCTGCATTCTCACCACCGTGCCACCACAACTCTGGATGGTTGTCCAGATCTTTCTTTCTTCCGAAGACAGAGAGCTTACAATCTCCATAAGTGAGGTGTAAACGAAATCTAAATAGCTGTGTCTTACTCATTATTTCTGTCCTACTTTCTGTAGCCATGGAAAAAGAGTCCATGACTGTCTTCCCTATTTTAGGTTATCTGAACACCGATAATCTTATCTCCTCACGGTCTTAGTTTCTCCCAACCAAACTTCCCAACCCACTTCAGCCGTTGACATCTTTCTCAGTCTCCTTTCTAATTTGTCAATATTCTTCTGGAAATAACAGTACTCAGAAGTGTGCACAGTACTTCAGATGTAATTGTTAGATATTAACATATATCGGGATAAGTCTTCCCTCTGGTCCGCTCCTACAGCGGGAAACAGGTATCCCTCTGATTGGTCGAGGGGCGTGCCCAATCCCTATAAAAGGGGAACCCTCCGACCACAGAGCAAGCTGGATCACTACTACTATTAATAAATGAGCTGATAAGTTACTTCGTGTCCGCAGTCTGTCTCTCGTTGCCCAGATCTAACATTGGCGACGAAGGTGGGATTGAGAGACAGATAGGACGAAGAACGCTACCTCAAGAATCTCCGGATTTGATCCAGCCCAGGAATTCGGCAGTAATTCCGGCAGCCATCTCAGATCACCGCAGCGCGGCAAATTCAAACTGAGAAGATGGCGATGCATGCTCCCCCCGCTCCTTTCGACCCAGCAAACGACGAATGGGAAGCCTTCATGATTCGATTCGAGTGTTTCCTCGAAGCAAACGAGTACACGGGGATCACCGATGCAAGGAAGAAAAACATCTTCCTCGGCTACTGCGGAAAGGAAGTCTTCAATACGGCCAGAGACCTCACCGCGCCTACTCCAATACAAGCGGTATCATGGGCGACGCTGCAACAGACTCTGCAAACGCATTACGCGCCAAAACCTTCCCGCCATGTCTGCCGAAAGGAGTTCAACATGAGGACTCAGAGGGCGGGAGAATCCATTAATCAATATGTTGCAGCCCTACGAAAAGCAGCAGCCCACTGCGAATACAGGGATTTGGAAGAGCACATCTTAGAGCAGCTCATCTGTGGGATAAGAGACATTTCTTTGCAAAAGAAGCTGTTGGCAAACCCGAATTTAACCCTACAATCAGCGTTAAACGAAGCAAGAGCGTCAGAATCAGCGGAGAAATCATCGGTGACCATACAACGAGGGGCCAGCGTAACCCAGCCAGCACCGAGACAAACCAGAGTCCACTACGAGGACACAAGCCCCGACTACGAGAATCCCGAGTTCGAGGACAGTCACCTGATGCAGAGCAGTCACTTGAGGCCTGGGGGGAGACCCGGATCCCGTTTGCCGCCCTGCGCAAGCTGCGGAGGGAATCACCCCAGGTCTACTTGCAGGTTCAGGAACGTTGTTTGTTCGCACTGCAACAAACTTGGGCACATCGCACGAGTGTGCCGGAGCGGAGTCCCTGCCTCACGGCAGCCACCCATGTACCGCCAACAGAAGCCCAACCCAGGGGCTTGGCGAAATCAAAAAGGGCGCCCAGAGAGAAATCCACAAGTGTTTACCCAGAGAGAATATTTCCAAAGAGCTGAACGAGCGTATCCCCAGAGAGATTACTCACAAGGAAGTGAGCGAGCGTATCCCCAGAGAGAATACACACAGAGAGCTGAAAGAGCGTTCTATCAAGACGCTCAACAAGAGTATTTTCAGGATGTTGACGATGAGATAGAGTTGACCCAGAGAGAGGAGTTGCGAACGTATCTCACCACGATACATCAGGTCCGCCCTAAGCGGCCCAAAAGGCTGAAAGTCACAGTCCTTTTGGAAGGCTCACCCTGCGAGCTAGAAGTTGACACAGGATCCACCCTGACGATCATTTCATGGGCATCCATGAAACAGGCTATCCCTAGCCTCAGAAAGAGCCAACTGCGCGCTCCAGACGTCCTGCTACGAGACTACCAGGGGAACCAAGTCCCCATTGTGGGCCAAGGCACATTCCGCATCCGTTTCAAGGATATCGAAGCCCAGCTGCCCGTGACCATCGCCAGCGCGCCATTGCAGAACCTTCTGGGGCTTGATTGGTTTGAAGCCCTGGGATTAGAAGTCACCGGAATCAACGCCGTGAGAAACAGCAGCGCTGAAAAGATTTTTAAGGAGTTCGAGGATGTGTTCAGCCCCGGTCTTGGTAAGTATGTGGGCAAACCAATATCATTTAATTTAGACCCCAATGTGGCACCAATCCGACTTAAACCGAGACGAGTGCCTTTTGCACTCCGCCCAAAAATAGATAAGGAGATAGATAAGTTAGTGGAACAAGGGATCCTTGAGCCGGTAGATCACGCGCGCTGGGAAACGCCTATCGTGACCCCAGTCAAACCAGACGGATCAGTCCGCATCTGCGCGGACTATAAATGCACAATTAATGTCGCGCTACAACAGAGCGCATATCCTGTGCCCGTAGTACAGCACTTATTGCACTCGTTGGGGCCGGGAAAAGTTTTCGCTAAGTTAGACATGGCACAAGCTTACCAGCAACTGCCAGTTGATAGCGCCACAGCGGAGGCCCAGACTATAGTGACGCATAGAGGAGCTTTTAAATGCAACCGGCTACAATTCGGCGTGAGTATTGCCCCAGGATTGTTCCAGAGCGTCATGGAACGACTGTTGCAAGGGATACCGGGAGTCGTCCCATATTTTGACGACATCTTGGTGTCCGCTGCAAACGAGGAGCAACTAAACAAAAGAGTCAGATCTGTTTTGGCCAGAATTAGAGAAAAGGGTCTCCGCCTTAAAAAGGAAAAATGCCAAATTAACGTGCCTAGCGTAGAATTCCTGGGTTATAGAATTGACGGTCAGGGAATACACCCCACTTCAAAGAAAATTAAGGCGATCCAGGACGCCCCCACACCACGAAATCAGACCGAGTTGCAGGCCTTCCTCGGATTACTTAACTTCTACAGCGTTTTTCTGAGACAGAAAGCGACCGTTGCTGAGCCTCTACACCGTCTACTCCAGAGGAACGCACCATGGAAATGGGGACGATCTGAAGCTGCAGCTTTCGCCGGGGTAAAGCGCCTGCTCACCACTGACTCGCTGTTGGTTCAATACAGTCAGACCTTTCCGCTGGTATTGACCTGCGACGCATCACCCTTCGGAGTTGGAGCAGTCCTCAGCCACAGGATGCCCGACGGGAAAGAAGCACCCATTGCTTTCTACTCCAGAACTCTTTCATCGGCCGAAAGGAACTACAGCCAAATGGACAGAGAAGCGCTGGCTGCCGTAGCTGGTGTAAAACGCTTCCATGAATACCTCTACGGCCGCGATTTCGAACTAATCACAGATCACAAACCGCTGTTGGGACTTTTGGCGGGAAACCGCCCCACTCCGGTCTCCCTTTCTCCACGCATGACCAGGTGGACTGTTTTCCTGGCTGCGTATTCCTACAAGTTAATTCATCGACCGGGCTCCACTTTAGGGCACGCAGACGCGCTCAGCCGTTGCCCATTACCAGACATTTTGCCAGACCCCACTCCAGAAGTACCGGTATTACTCATTGACTGTTTGGACTCTGGACCGGTTTCTTCCTACGATGTTGCAAGGTTCTCCTCTAAAGACAATTTAATAAAGCAAGTGCAAACTTGGGTATGGAGGGGGTGGCCGAAGGGGAATGTGGGCCCGGAATTCAAAATGTTTTGGTCAAAACGGGACGAACTCTCAGTACTACAGGGATGTTTGTTGTGGGGGGATCGAGTTGTTATTCCTTATGCTCTACGAAAAAATGTATTAGATGCTTTGCATATGGGTCATCCGGGGATCGTGAGAATGAAAGCGTTAGCGAGAAGTTACGTGTGGTGGCCAAACATGGACAAAGAAATAGAGGAGTGGGTGGCCACTTGCGACCCATGCCAGGAGTCGAGACCAGCACCCCCGGAAGTGCCCGCCACAGAATGGGAGAAACCCAAGGCACCCTGGTCACGTATACACATTGATTTTGCAGGGCCATTCCAGGGTCAAACCTTCCTCATAGTTGTAGATGCTTATTCTAAATGGCTAGTTGTAGTCCTAATGACGTCAACCACGGCAGAGGCAGTCATAAAGGTTCTTCGGCGGTTTTTCGCCACCCATGGGTTACCAGATCTTCTAGTGTCCGATAACGGGCCCCAATTCACGGCCATGCAGTTTGAAACATTTTTAGCGGGGTTGGGAATCAGGCATGCCCTCATCGCGCCATTCCATCCAGCATCCAACGGTCAGGCAGAGAGAATGGTGCGATTCGCGAAAGAGGCCCTCGCTAGGATGGGTCCAGGGGATTGGCAAACACGCATTGACCATTACCTCCTGATTCAACACATTACCCCGAGTGCAACGACGGGTAGGAGCCCCGCTGAACTACTCATGGGTCGCCGCCTACGGTCTCACCTGGACCGGCTCCACCCGAATTACTCTGCCACGGCTCCCCCAGACTCTACAAGTAAGGTCCGGTCTTTCAGAGTAGGGGACTCAGTATATGCTCACAACTACACAGGGGGAACATTGTGGATGCCGGCAAAGGTCATTGGCATCACGGGTCCTCGATCGTATTTGCTGGAGCTAGAAGATGGGCGAAATTGGAAAAGGCACATCGATCAACTTCGAGGTCGCCTTGCACACTCCAACATCAGAAATGAAGACGAAAGTTTCCCGTCTACAGAGAGCCAACCGCAGGAAAACTCCATCGCAGGGAACAATGACACCGGCGAGCTAAGCGTGGAACAGGACAACACGCACACAGCTGAGCAACCCCCAGTCAACGCAGCCGAACAAGCTCCTGATTGCCCGAGCAACGAAAGCGCAAGTCCTCCAGAACGGGAAATAGGAAAAGCACCCGATCCTGCAACTACGTCAAACCAACACGCACCCAGTCCTGCAAACACTTCAACCCAACCTGAACTACGACGTTCCTCCCGAGCAAGACAAACACCCACCTACCTAAAGGACTATGTCACCTACCGTAACGTCCCATCTAGGAGGGGAGGGGTGTTAGATATTAACATATATCGGGATAAGTCTTCCCTCTGGTCCGCTCCTACAGCGGGAAACAGGTATCCCTCTGATTGGTCGAGGGGCGTGCCCAATCCCTATAAAAGGGGAACCCTCCGACCACAGAGCAAGCTGGATCACTACTACTATTAATAAATGAGCTGATAAGTTACTTCGTGTCCGCAGTCTGTCTCTCGTTGCCCAGATCTAACAGTAATCTCACTAGTATTGAGTAGAGAGAAAGAAGGACTCTCTCTGTGGTTTGTTAAGGCCTTCTGACTCCAAAAAGGCTTACAGATGTTCAAATATTTAATTAAAACACACTTTTACACAGAAAAGGGACTGCTACGGAGAAGGTACGCTTCCTTGGTCACCAAAAGCTGACAACATTTAATTGAACAAAACTTGAATTTGACT
Organism: Natrix natrix natrix; assembly: GCA_029891615.1. Lineage (NCBI taxonomy): Eukaryota > Metazoa > Chordata > Lepidosauria > Squamata > Natricidae > Natrix > Natrix natrix. Next base: position 8,770 of record JAKRSK010000798.1, read on the forward strand.
GTCTGCTGAACACACCAAGCAGGCAGACACAATTGGAGAAGAACAATTCTGCAGGATCCTGCCTGCCCCTCCTCCCACCTGCCCCTCCCTCCAACTGCCCCTCCACCCACCTGTCCCACGGTCACATGATTCTATTTTGGGTGCTTGGCATGTATTTTTATTTAGTTAGTTATTTAGTTAGATAGTTTGTCAAACATGTACAAGATAGCAGGTATAAAGATAAACATGGACATGAACAAAAGAAATGAATACAAACAGATGGGGACGGTAGGACAGGGACAGTAGCAGTGGTGGGTTCTGGATCCCGTTCCAACCGGTACGGTCGGAACGGGCCCAGCGGTGTCCACATGGATGCGCGCAGCATGCGTGCATGCGTCTTAGCGCCTCCGTGAGCCTTTGCGAGCCTCCGCGATGCTCCAGCTGCTCAGCGGAGCGTCATGCAGGTGCTGTATGCGCCATGCACTTGCGCGGAAGTGCCAAAGACTTAAAAGACCAGTAAGGAGCTTGGGCGGGTGGGTGGACCCTCCGGAGCACCATACCGGAACAGTATCCGGTGCTCCGGGCAGGCTCCGGTACGCCCATACCGGGGCATACCGCTTGTAGCCCACCACTGGACGGTAAGCATGCTGGTACGCTTATGCATGCCCCCTTTATGGACCTCTTAGGAATGGGATGAGGTCCACGGTAGACAGTTTAAGGTTGAAGCTGTGCGGGATTTGAGGATGTAACAACCGAGTCGGGTAGAGCATTCCAGGCATTGACCACTCTGTGGCTGAAGTCGTCTTTTCTGCAATCGAGTTTGGAGCAGTTTGCCTTGAGTTTCTAATTTAAGGTTGTTTGCCTTTTCCCACAGTCATGTGACTAATTTACTATTTTTTTGGGGGTGGGAAATCAATATTTACATCCAGTTTCTGGAAAAAGTAACCCCATAACGAAGACTCCAAATTGTGGGTTCACAACAACGGGTAGTCTTCGACTTACAACAGTTCATTGAGTAACTTTTCAAAGTTACCACGGCAGTGGAAAAAAAAAAGGGAGCATTTTTCACAGTTACAACCTTTGTAGCCTCCCCGTGCTCAGGGTGATCGGAATTCAGATGCTGGGCAACTGGTTCATACTTATGACGGTCACAGCGTCCTGGGGTGATGTGATTCCCTTTTGCGCTTTGTGCAAAAGCAAAGTGTCCTAACTTCATAACCTGAAGTTGGCATAACTCTGGCCATTTTCTTTTCTGTAGCTTTCATCTAAGGAGGTTTCTCTTCGCATTGCTTCAGGGCAGACACAGCCTGGAGCGAAGGGGCCAGGGAGGAGGGTGTAGAGATAGCTGGGATATTGTAGCCTAAATAGAAATATTTCCCCTTATATATATCCCACCTAGGCCTCCCAAGATCATGAAGCCGACTCCTTGTCCTAATGAAACCTCTTTTTATTTAGGTTAAAGGGAATTCCTCTCCAGCAAAGTCCCGGCCAACAGTCTTTCATAAGATTTCACAACTACAGACCTTTATCGGGCTTGGATAGTTGCCAGGCCGATGTCTTCCAAATGCCACTGTGTAGCAGACAATACTTGGCAAGAAGTCAGGAACTGATCTTCACCCTAATGAATTGAAGTAATTGTCTCCTGCAAACTCCACTCCCCTTTCGCTCCTTTTTATTCCCTATGGGAGGAGCCATTCACTGTCCACCTGTGCCTTTACTCCTGAGTTGACCCTTGTTCCTTAGCTGTTTCCTTCTCCTGGCAGCTCTGCATATGCACACATCGGGAACAGGCTCCAGCTGTTCTTCTGCCCCACTGATGTACGACTCCGAAGGCAGCTGATAACTGTCAATGACCCTGGCCCCATCTCTGCCTCTGACACAGAGCCCTCATCAGAGCCTTCCCCAGACTCCAGGACTGGCCCATGTTCCTCTCCAATCTTCTCACTGAGAATGTCACCAGCTTTGCTGGCCGCTGGTGGGCCACAACACCCCTGGGAATCAAGGACATTTGTGCAAGTGTTTGAAAGGTGGAGACTGAGGGCACCTAGCAACTGGACTACATGCTGATTGGGCCATGTGACTGAAGACTCGGGGGGGAGGAGTGACAAACTTTTACTTTTAATTGGGTGTAAGACTTGTGGGAACGTAGAGCCGGTTTTCCACCAAGCCTGGGCCAATTTGATATGTCCCAATAAAAATGTTCTTTGAGGAATATGCCTGCCTCGGAGTTCTTATTGTAGGGGATGTATTACTTGACCCAAAGTCCGTGGGGAAGCCTGATTCACTTAGCAACCTTGTTGCTAACTGGACAACTTCACTTTTACAAACCGTGGCAAGAAAAGTTGTAAAATGGGGGACAAAGCTCACTTAACAAACGTCTCACTTAACAACAGAAACGTTGGGCTCCATTACGGTCATTAAAGTCCAGGACTGCCTGCTGTTTCTAAATTCTTGAAAGCCCGCTTAATATTTCTCTTCCCTCCCTTCTTCTTTCTACCACAATGGAGTCACGTTAAATTTCTTTCTGCTGCCTCTGCATTCCTGCTCCAAGGTCAGGTCTGCGCTTCTCTGTGTCACGCTGCTATGCTATACTGTGTGGTTTGTTCTTATTTTGGTAAGATGATATACAAAGCCAGCTAATGCTATTCCCCGCTCGGCACCGAACACAGAACTTTGATAGAAGTGATACCGCTGGCCTGCGGATGGACACGAGTTTTATTGTGGCCTCGACCCAGTTCATTGTTTTCAACAGTTTTAGTTTTGTTTGCAACCCAGAGCTCCTCTTGGTTTGATGGGCAGCAGCATGCATTTGTTTAATAAATAAATCAATAAAGCTGTGTTTTTTTTTTAATTTCGCAGCTGCCTATGAAGGCAACAGCCTTCTGGAACGGGAGATAGGGTGGAAAGCTATCTTTGCCCGTGCCTGGATTTAAACGCAAATATCCCCCATCCTTGTTCTGCTATCGGGAATTGTTCTTATCTTAGTAACACCAGAAAAAGCGCAAATCCATCAAGAGAGCAATAGAAACGAGGTAGCCATGTTCGGCCTCGGAGCTTACACAAAGAAATGGGGCCAATAAATTGGCTGATCCGTAAAACAGCTGCCAAAGATCAATAGCTACCGTAGCTGTAAATTGTTGAGAACAGATTCTTAATCAATCAGGGGGGATCTCGGGAGTCTAGGATAATAACCTCTTGCGCTGCAATCGGACTTGCTCTTCTTCCTTTTGACGGCCTGAGAAAACAATGCAGCTGCTTTTGAAGCGTTTCCGATGGTGGTACATTCCCACCCGCCCCCACGTTAAGCCCGATCACGCCGTAAAGCTTGGCTTTTAACCACCTTAATGGCTGCCCTCACAGAACGTTATGCCACCCACGAGAACGACCTGGCCTAATGTTTGGATCCACCTTTTATTCAACCTCACAAAGCTATCGCTTCATTTTAATACCAGCTTCACTTTGGAAGGAGACAAGACTACAGGTAGTCCTTGACTTACAATAGCTCATTTAGTGACCATTCAAAGTGACGGTGGCACTGGAAAAACTGTGACTTATGAACATTTTTTTTCATGTTTAGGACCGTTGCATCATCCCCACAGTCCAGGTAAGGAAGGAGGGAAGACAGGCCCTGAATCTTGGTTCAGACTTTGGTTCATTATAACAATGCAAAGGCTGGTCAAGGAAAAATTGATAGTTACATACAGGTGCAGGGTGGAATCACTGGGGCATGACATTATATTTTTAACTGTAGACATTCCTATTTTGATCTTATGTTCAGACAGCTCATGAGGGGTGTATCCTGTTATCTGTCTAGGACAGGGGATAGTTCCATATTTTCTTGCAGATGTTAATGTTCCATAATATATTTTTATTCTTGACCTTTTCTGTATCTTTCCATTTCTCCCTTTTACCAATTTAGCAAATATATGCCTACGTGTATGCTTACGTCAAAATGGCTATATAAGATTGTTGCTTGAAACTGTTCGGGATTCAAACTCCTTTATGCTGTTTGAGCTGTTTGAACCTGCGCAATAAACTTTCTTGCATTGCAAAGAGCTGGTCTTTGAGTTCTCAATTTCCACAACACAGG
>JAKRSK010000799.1:0-29641 GCA_029891615.1 Natrix natrix natrix
CTGGTCACCACAATGTAGAAAAGATGTGGAGACTCTAGAAAGAGTGCAGAGAAGAGCAACAAAGAGGATTAGGGGACTGGAGGCTAAAACATATGAAGAACGGTTGCAGGAACTGGGTATGTCTAGTTTAATGAAAAGGAGGACCAAGGGAGACATGAGAGCAGTCTTCCAATATCTCACAAAGAAGAGGGAGTCAAACTATTCTCCAAGGCACCTGAGGGCAGAACAAGAAGCAATGGGTGGAAACTAATTAAGGAGAGAAGCAACTTAGAACTGAGGGGAAACTTCCTGACAGTTAGAACAATTAATCAGTGGAACTACTTGCCTCCAGAAGTTGTGAATGCCCCAACACTGGAAGTCTTTAAGAAGATGTTGGATAGCTATTTGTCTGAAACGGTATAGGGTTTCCTGCCTAGGCAGGGGGTTGGACTAGAAGACCTCCAAGGCCCCTTCCAACTCTGCTATTGTATTGTATTGAATTGAATAAAGAGGACTGAAAGGGGAGTGGAGTTTGCAGGAGACCATTAGTTCGATTCATTAATGTGAAGATTTATTCATGACTCTCAGAGACTCCTGGCCAAGTATTTTCTTGCACAGCAGTTGCATTTGCAAGATATTGGCCTGGCAGCTCTCCAAGCCTGATTAGGTCTGTGGTTGCAAATTCACCCTTGAAAGACGGTTTGAATGAGAGGAATAGCTCAATCAAAAGGGGTTTTGTCTGCTTCGTGGTTTTGGGAAGCTTAGGTCAGAACAGTTGTCCCAAAGGTGGTTGTTGAAAAAGGCGACTGGATTTTATTTTTCCTTGAAGACGTTTCGCTTCTCATCCAAGGAGCCTCTTCAGTCCAGTCAGAACTGAAGAAGCTCCTTGGATGAGAAGCGAAACGTCTTCCAGGGAAAAAAAGGAAAAGCACCTTGTGACAATCCAGTTTGGGATAGATTCATTTTAGTCACGGACATAGCAAAACAACACGAGGTTGATTTTTTAAAATCGCCATGTTGATTTTATAAGTTTCTAATGCTATGTGTTTGAGAGAGCGAAGCATTTTAATATAACATTATTGATTCTTTAACCATATTGTTTCTCATCCTGAAAATCTCTTGGGAACAGAAATTCCTAAGTTGAATTTCCAGATTGTTGGATTTCTTGGGGTTTTCTGGAACAATATTTTTCATTGTTGCATCCAACGTCTATGTAGATTCTCAGCCATCCAGGTGACGGTTTGTCCCAAAGGGGCTTTTTTCAAAAGGCAACTGGACTTTCCTGTTTTTCTTTGAAGACGTTTCGCTTCTCACCCAAGAAGCTTCTTCAGTTCGGACTGTTGCCTCTGATCTTCTTTATTAGGAAAAAGGAAGAGATGAAAAGTATGGCGGCTATTTTGCTCAGGAAAAGCGCGATGCAAAGAACAAAGGGGGATAGTGATGAGGCTGTGGAGGAAAAGAAACAGTGGATTGTTTTGATTTAATCATAATCTCATCTTGGGGAAGACGGGCGGCCAATAAATTTTAGAAACAAAATAAAATAATAAAATAAAGCCTGCTCCATCATACATTTCATCACAGTACAATTAAAAAAACATGAAAATGGCAGACAGTGTTCACTCCCCTACATGTTTTATCAACTCCAGTGCATGAGATCAGCTATCTTCATTCCATCTACGGATAGCAACCGCACTTAGACTTATATACCGCTTCACAGTGCTTTTACAGCCCCCTCTAAGCGGTTTACAGAGTCAGCCTCTTGCCCCCAACAATCTGGGTCCGCATTTTACCCACCTTGGAAGGATGGGAGGGTGAGTTGACCTGAAGCCTGGTGAGATTTGAACTGCCAAATTGCAGGCAGTCGGCACTCAGCATAAGTAGCCTGCAGTGCAGTAATCTAACCACTGCGCCACCTGGCTCAGATAGTCCTTAGTAAGACTACATCTGAAATCCTGCATCCAGTTTTGGTTGCCACATTATAAAAAAAAGATGTTGAGACTTTGGAAAGAGTGCAGAGGCTAAAACCTACAAAGGACAGCTGCAGAAATTGGGTACGTCTACACTAGTGAAAAGAAGGACCAGCGGAGACATAATAGCAGTCTTCCATTATTTGGGGGGCTGTCATGAAGAAGAGGGGGTCAACTATTCTCCAAAGCACTAGAGGTCAGGACAAGAAACAGAACTTGAATCTAAAATGCACACGATCACTGTCAAAGTGACTTGACACTGTAGATATAATTCAGTCCTTTTCATTTCAGCGGCCCAGGTGTTCCGGAGTTTTGCTGGAACACACACACACACACACACACACACACACAGAGAAACATGTGTCTCTGTGTGTGCGTGATTTGAACCCAGACAACACACTTTTCAATTGAAACAGTTGGTTTTGCAGTCCAGCATGTTGACAGAACTTTGTTAGGAAGAGAAAATGCAACAGAAAACGCAGATATTCCTGAGAAGGGGCTCCGTATATGACAAGCCCTTCCTTCCACTATCATCAAACCTTAAGTATATTAAGGTTAAATTGTACAAAGACAATTTAAATCATGACATATTAAGGAGTAATACAATCCATTTTTTTAAAAATGATTTGGAAAACAAAGGGAAAAGCTGCAAGGTGTAAACCAGCAAATTCTCAGAAGAAAGCAAAAGACATTTACTTCCTTCACCTAGTTGTGGAATGAAGAGAGTGATGGTTGTGTTGACGTGCTGGACCTGGCAGAGGAACACGGAGGAGTCCCTCTCTTCGCTGACCATCGTCTCTAGGCTGCTTTTGAGGGAAAAAGTCCCGTCTGGGTTCGAGATCATCGGGTCAACCGTTCCTCTTCTGCTTGGGGCATCCTTGGCAAACAGCTCCAGTGTTGCACCATCTGGGTAAAAGCTTTCTGCGTTGCAAGTGACCGTCACTGAGGAGTTCAGGATGGGGGGAGATGGGCTGGTCTCAAGACGCACCTTGGGAGGAACTGAGCAAAGAAAGGCAAAGAGGTCGGTCAAAAGAGCTTCAGACTCTTGGTTCCTGCACGCAAAATAGGATGGAAGTCCAAAGTGATTTTGCTCTCCCATTGTGGCTTTGGGGAAATAATTCCAGGACAATTAGGATTAAAATATATCTCCCCAATTGGGAACTCTACTCAACTTGACCCAAGTCCCTGGGGAAAGAGCCAGAGGTATTGTGTTTTTCTGAAAATAAGGCCCATCTTATTTCTCTTTCGGGAACCCAAATAAGTACCCGGTCCTATTTTCAGGGGACGTCTTACCTGCTTACCTTAGGACCAACAGCCAGGCCTTCTTCCCCCCCCCCGACACATGTTGCACTGCTGCCAGATTTCTATTGCAGCCGCTTGCAGCTGCTCATGGCAGGAGGCCACATGGCTTATTGTGCTGGTGCTGCCGCTTACGGCTGGGTGCTGCATGGCCCATCACACCTGTGCCACCGCTCATGGGAGGCTCATTGTGCTGGTGCAACTGCTCGTGGCAGGAGGCTGCATGCTCTGTTGTGCCATTGTGTGCATGAGCTGTGGCACTGGTGCAACCTACCATGTGGCATCTTGCTGTGAGCGGTGGGCCTGCGGCCATCTTTTCTTTTGGGTCTTTGGCCTGCCACACTCTCTATTCTTCTACTGTGCATTTTCTACGGTGGGAAAACGGGAGGGGGGATTGTACAGAGTTAGATGATATGTAGCCATAACAACATTCTTTCTAGAAAGCCAAGGTCATCCTTCGTCTTTGCACTTCTGCACCTGACAGGAACTGGATGGGTGGAAACTGCCAGCATGGCAGTGGGAGATTGGACCATGGGATGGACTTGTGGGTGTGGGGGGCAAGATCTTGAACTTTCAACTGGGTGGGGAAAAAAGCAGCTACCAGCGGCCACAGAAGAAGTCGGAAAGCAGGTGTCGGGATGTGGGAGGCCTGGGTGTGGTGGTCCTAGGAGCAGCTCCACCCCCACACACCCTGCTGTAGCTTTATTTTTGTGCATGCGCCTCACCCCACCTTGAACAACCAGACGTTGGCCGGGACCTAACTAGGGCTTATTGGGGGGGTAGGGCTTATATTAGGTGGAGGCATGAAAATCGGACTAGGGCTTGTTTTCAGGGTAGGGCGTATTTTGGAGGAAACTCAGTAGAAGGTCATGCTAAAAACCTTTTCCCCACAACCACAGCCCGATGATGGAGCTTTAGGTTTAGAAATCATGACTGCTCTTAATGGGCTTCCATGGGTGGAGAACCTGATTCTTCCTGGTGTAATTCCTTCTACATGAAGGGCCTTCTACCAGGTCTGGACCGCATGGCCTTGTCCCTCTCTTCTACCCAAGGTTCACCTACCTCTTAGGACATCCCTAAGTGGGAAGTTCTGATAGAGAGGACCACGTTCATCCAATGATGTGTGTTTGATCTGGCAGATCAGCCGAGACTTCACGTCTCCTTCCTCCAGCAGGATTTCCACCGTGCTCTCCGCTCGGTACGAGATTCCTTCCTTTTCATCCAAATTCAGGATGTTGGTTGGGGCAGCCGGTATTTTTTTCCTATCCTTAAACCAGCTGACCGTGATCTCTCGGGGGGAGAATCCCCCTGTGGAGCAGCTGAAGGAGGCCCGAGACCCCGCTGTGATTCTTCCTGTGGGGCCAGTAATCACAGGCTTCAATGGCATGGCTGAAGGAGAGAGAGAGAGAGAGAGAGAGAGAGAGAGAGAGAGAGAGAGAGAGAGAGAGAGAGTGAGAGAGAGAGAGAGAGAGAGAGAGAGAGAGAGCGACATCAGTTGACCTTCCCCAGAAACAATACCAGAACTTCCAGGAAGCCCATTTTTTGCCCTCCCAGAGACTCTGTGCGGACCCTGCACTTACCTGGCATCCAAAATGGGCCATGTGGAGGGTCTGGGTGGGGTGGGTGGGGCCAGCCAGTCCTTGCAACTACCAGTTTGGCAAACCAGATGTTAAAATTAGCATCCGGTTTGCCTGAACCAGTCCGAACCGGCTGAATCCCTCCACTGCACGTGTCTCATGGTTGACTGGGAACATCTCCCTCCATCCCCAGAAATCAAAGGCAGAGGGCCACTTACCGATTACGGAGACCAGAGTGCCTTCCCCCGAAGCTAGCTCTCTCTCTTGGAGTCCTGCCCTGAACTTCACACAATAGTAGGTCCCGGCATCGTCAGGACGGACATTTTGGATCTTAATGCTGAAGTCCATGTTGGATCCTGGGATGACCCTCACCCCCCGATTGGGAGCTTCTTGTTGATCGCTGTAAATGGGACCCTTGCTTCTGTCCAGTCCTTTGTACCACCGCACGCCTCCAGGTAATTGCATCCCAGTGAATGTACACTTTAGAGTGATGGTCTCTCCTGCTTTCACCGATATGCTTTCCGGAAGTTGGATTACCTCTACGTCCTGTCCTGTAACAACTGAAACAAAAAAGGGACACTTTTGTAACTGGGCTTCCTCTAGAAAGTGGTCACCCCTCTTCTAGAGACAGTCAACCATGGGTGATGCTCCCTCTGGATCATCAATTCCTTACACCAATCTCCAATCCGAAGAGCAACTTAACAGTAAAATTGAAAGTGGTCATCACTCTTCTGTGGACAAAGGACTCCTGGGGTTTCCTTCAGGCATCAGAATTATTTGAATTTCCTGAATGAAAACCTTCTGGCTTATGAACTGACCATCTTTGAATGACTCCCATGCATTTTATTCGCTTTTATTCAGCTTGTAACTTTCTAGTGTGTTTTAATTTTAATTTGATGTAAATTTTAAACCTTTCATCCACATATTCTCTCATTGTTCAAGCATTACATTATATCCAAAGTTCTTTGCCCACTGACTTTGGAGCACATTTTTATCCATCTCAGATTATTTTGCTTTTCAGTTTTTCATGGTTTATGCTTAAGGGCAGGCCCTTTGGGTGCTTAAGTCCGGTCTGTGAGGCCAGCCTGGAAATATCAAAGCACCGTCCCGCTGGTGACTCTGGTAGCTAAAATGGCCCATGTGCAGCTGACCCGCACCTCGTTTTCACTCTCCTACAGCACTCTGCTGCCCAAAAATGGGCTAAAATAGGCTGAAAAATGAGCAAAAAACGGGCCAAAAAATAGTCCGAAAACAGACAAAAATGGGTGAAAAACAGCTCAAGAAATAGCCCCAAAATGGCCCAAAAATGGGCCTGAAAATGGGCCAAAAGAGTGGTTTCTTTCTAGAAGTTGTGGTGCTCCTTCACCAGAGGTTTTAAAGAAGAGAATGGACAGCCATTTGTCTGGAATGGTTTGTCCCGAAGGCATGAAAAAGGAACTCGATAGGAGGAACCTGAGGCTCGACTTCTCTGGGAGAAATTCCCTTAGCTTGGAGAGAGGCTGTTAGCAACCCCTAGTCCTCAGTTCTACATTAAAGGCGTCACCCCGAGTCTGGCTCTTGCAAGAAGTATATCACTTCCAATGGCAGGAGGGGGAAAGGAAGGAAGCGGGATGTCAAGCCTGCAGTTATATTCCTTTTAGGATCTTTGGCCTGCCACACTCTGTCTCTTTCTTTACTATGCTGTTTCATTAGTGGGGTAATTGGGAGGGGGAATAGTAAGGAGTAGAACTGTAGAATGTGTTGTTGTTAAAATAAAACATTCCTTTCTAGTAGCCCAAGGTCATCCTTTGTCTTTGCACCTCTGCATCTGACCGAAACTAGATGGGTGGAAATGCCAGCGTGGCAGAGGAAGATTGGACCGTGTGATGGACTTGTGCGTGTGTGTGTGTGTGGGGGGGAGATCTTAAACTTTCAACTGGGTGGGGAAAACCCAGGAAGCTTTCAGATTTGGGTTTCCCACAGATGTACCAGCATGTCTCTCCTATTAAATTGGAACTTTGAGGAAAGTTTTGTCTTGAACTCTGATTTAATTCTGGATGATATTTGGAACGCTGACACGGGAACTGCCAGAAAAGGGCTTTTTGCTTTCCAAGCCGAAGTTCTTAAATCCCCCATTGGGGTGAGCGTGGGAGCCCAGAGTGTGGCGGCTGTTGCCGAAGATGCCCGATTGCCTTTATCATTTTCTATGATGCTTTCAAGATGGTGATTTAAGGAGGAAAAAGGCTCTTTTTACCTTGGAAAGCGTTGGGGAGTTGAACATGGGCAATGGGACATAGTCAATTTTGTTTTCATTCCATGTCAATGTACCAAAACCTCTGGATAACCTATAATTTATTCATTTACAAAATTGCTAGTAAAAACTAAGGTGGGAGGATGTGGAGCGCACAAGCCTTCGCTTTTATGAAACGCTGGAAGGTGGGGGGGCAGGGGAAGGGGGGGGAAAACTCCCCTTCTGGACGGGGCTTGCAAGCATACTGGTGGAAGCAGAACATTGTAAAAAAAAAAGAGCAATCCATGTGGAATATTCTTTCTTTTGCCAGCGGGAGAAGGAAGAAAGTGCTCCAGGAAGGTAGGCGCTAGGCAGATGTCCCTAGTCTGCTGCACATCTGTACCACCTGCCCTCCTGGAGCACTTTTTTCCTTCTCCCGCTGCCTGTTGGTGCCGCCGCTGTTGATTCGGTTGGGGGAGTGGCCCCCCGAAGGCAAGGTGAGCTCTGCCACGGCTGTTGCCACGGCTGCTCTCAGGCATGTCCATGCAGGAGAACTCCCCAGCACGGCACAGTTCCAGGATGGCAGGATATTCTTTCTTTTGCTGGTACTGGGGCATGGCCAGGCTGCCATCACTACCGGTCCAGTCCAGTACGCCAGATTTTCACCACCTCTCCTGGTGTCCCGTACTGTACTGGGAGGAACCCGCCTCTGAGTCAGAAGGAGAACTTCCTGACAGTGAGAACTATTAATCAACGGAATAGCTTGCTTCCTGGAGTTACGGCTGCTCCATCACTGAGTTTTTCAAGAAAAAAAGATCAACCATTTTCTTTTCTTCTTTTTTTCCTTTTATAACAGTTTTAAATTTTATTTAGAAACATGTAAAATACAGGCACACAAAACGTAGACGTACACCACATTTACACAATACAATACGAACAGGAGCTTCCTGTTCTTTCTAATAGCAATTGGCAATCAATATCGCTCACCTTATCTTGTTTCCCCTTCTATTATATTTCATTTGCATTTCACCATTCTTAACCCTCTTATCTTACTCCTCTGTCTGCTATATTGGCTGATTACCTCTAGTAAGTTTAAACCGCTTGGATACATATATATGTGTTAATTCTCCTTAACTACTATTTTTGGGCTTTGTTGTCTTCCTTCATTGATCCTTGTTTCTTTCCTCCATCCACCTCTACCATTTATCCCATACCTGGTAGTATTCTGTTTCTTCTTTTCCCTGGATTTCTTTTGTTAATTTGTCCATTTCAGCACAATCCATAACCTTTCTTATTATTTCATCTTCGCTTGGAATTAATTTGTTTTTCCATTTCTGGGCAAAGGCAATCCTTGCCGCCGTAATTATATGTCATATTAAATACTGAATTTCTTTTTTATATTTCATAGTCATTATTCCTAATAAAAAAAACTTCAGGTTTCCATATTATTTTAACACCTGTTATTACCTCTAGCCACCTTTTGATCCTTTTCCAAAAATTGTTAGCCTCCTCACAGGTCCACCATAAATGGTAGTATGTTTCATGTATTGATTCACATTTCCAGCATTTTGGGGAGGTATTTGTTGAGATTTTAGCTAACCTTGTTGGTGCCAGTTGTCATCTGTAAAACATTTTGTACTGATTTTCCTTGTATGCAACTGATACTGTCATTTTTAAGTTTGTTCCCCAAATTTTTCCCATTTATCCAATTCAATATTATAGCCAAAGTTCTGTGCCCATTTTATCATTTGTTCTTTCACGATTTCCTCTTCCATTTTATGCTTCAGGAGAAATTTATATATTCTCCCTATCATCTTTCTATCTGAGCTATGAATTATTTTATCCAATTTGTGTGGTTCTGTTTCGATGTCATATATTTTAGTATCATTATTGTGTTTAGTTTTGATTTGCAAGTAGGTTAGCCGGTCAACTATCATGTTTTGTTCTGCCAATTCAATTGTTTTAAAAATTTCCCTGTCCGTCAATTATGTCTCTGTATCTTAGCATTTTATTCATATCAATAAAATTTTGATGGATCGTCCTTTCTGTCCACAACATTTCATTTTATGAAAAACGAAACAAAAAACAAACAACTCTGGTGGGATGGGTTGCAATTGCCCCCACTCTCGGGCTGGACTTTGGACATGCCTGGTATAGGGTCTCCTGCTTAAGCAGGGGGTTGGACTAGAAGACCTCCAAGGTCCCTTCCAACTCTATTGTTCTGTATGTTTTGCATTGCTGTATATCAGCTAAAGCAAAAAGGCCATAAGAGGTCAGAAGGAGGACTAATCAATGGAATACATTAGCTTTCCTCCTGGAGTTTTGGTCGCCCATCACTGAGGCTTTCAAGAAAGAATGATCAACGTTTTTTTTAAGATTGTGTGAGACTCCTGCCTTGAACAGGTGCTTGGATGAGATGACCTCTAAGCTTCTTCCAACCCAGATTGTGTGAGTTATGGAAGGTGTGGTCCCAATATTTTGAAGTCCCCCACCCCAAGGATCAAATCAAAGTAGGTGTCCCTAGATCTCCAGAATCCCAGAGCTCTGAGGTTCTTCCTAACTTGTTCCTCACGTAGCCACTTGGGGTGGAATCAATGAAAGAAATCTTCTCCGGCTCCCCAAAATCTAACATCCGGAACTGGCTTTTTCAGCGAAATCTGATCTTCTCACTGTAGGTTTGAAGCAGCCTTAATATTCCTCTCGAATCGGATTTTACTTGTAAATCTGAGAATGGAGCCCGCCTGATCTCAGCTGTCAACACTCACCCAGATGTTGCAGAAGGAGTAGCATCAACAGCAGCAGCAGCTGAAGAGGAGCAGGGATTCTCTTGAAGGAGCTCAAGGCAGCCATGCCGAGAGCAGCAGCAGAAACATCTGCCGTGACTTCGCCTTCTTGGCCTTTCCTCCTGTGGAAATAGCAAAAGAGTAACTCCCATTTCCTCTTTGTAAATTTGAATCAGTTTCTAAACTTTAAGTTACTGCGTAAGTAACAGTACATGAAGTCACAGAAGTTCTGCTGATTTTGCAGAAGGAATAAAAATCTTCTCTAAATTGGCAACTTCCGGTTCCGGTGGCTGACGGCGACGGGCAGAGACTGCTCGCCCCGCGCATCCCCGGTGGGCTCCCCACCCCTTGGGGGGCACAGGACGCCCCGAAGAGGCGTTCTGCCAGAGGAGTGGCGTGGCGGGAGGACCCCTGCATCGGCGGCGGCCGTCGGGGGGCTCTCGCTTCGCTCCAGGCATCGAGGAGCACGAAGGGGAGACACGCTGAAGCATCTTCGCTGTGAGGCTGTCCGGAAGAAAAAAAGAAAGCTGAAGGATGCGGCGGCAGTCAGTTGTGTTAATTGGAACTTTTGGCTAATTTGAAGAGGTGCGGCTGGAGGGGAGGGGGATTCCCCCCCCCTTGGACAAGCGGCTAGAAACAAACGTGCTCGTAGCCCCAAGGGAAGGAGGAGGGGGAGAGCCAAACCAAAGAGGTCACACTCCAACTAAATGGATCTTCAGATTTAAACCTTTAGGTTTTAAGACAATGCGATCTGGAAGCCTTGGGAACTTTGAATTTTGAAAACTTTGCCTCAATACCCGAAGTTGGCAGGGCAAGATGGCACACTTCCGTTGTCTTTATGAAAGGTGAACTTGACTCCACCTCTTAGCTTCAGGCTTCCGGTCTTTGCCTCTGTGTTATTTGGATAATTCTCTTGTGGATTGTTTGTTTTTGAACTTTCTGGAGTGAAAAACATCTGTTCCCTGCCAGGGTGATTAGAGAGTTCCCTTGTGCCTGATCTCTCTACCCCCTGGACTCCCTTGGCTGCTCTACCACTCTGACTGATTCCTCTCTATACTGACTGGACCCTTTATTACTAACAATGACATCTAAAAGACCACCTCCTGGAAAGTCTGGCTGCCTCTGCCCCGATATCTGCAACCTCAAGTCCGAGCACACAATCAACATTGACAGCCTTTAAACAAGCTAAAACTACGGACTTGGAGTTTCATCAAATGTTTCAGCAAATTCTACAGGAACAAGAGGAAATAAAGAAACAACTGAAGGAGATGAAAGAAGAAATTAGAGGGAACCAGGAAAAAATTAATAAGAACTCACAGAGACTGGATCTCTTGGAAGATGGGGCGGCTGAGATGAAGTGGGGGATAGAGGGCATGCAGAGGGGAAACAAAGAACTTGACACCCAACAAATGAAAATAGAGTTTGAGAGAATGTCTTTTTATCTTAGATTTCAGAATGTGATGGAGACAGAGGATGAAAACATAAGGGACATCATGACAATGATCTTGGCTGAGTATATCCAGAAAGAAAAACAACAGATGGGGTGGGAAACAGACCTGGTTTATAGAGTGAACTCTGCATATGCTAGAACACACAATGTCCCCAGGGAGGTACACATTAAATTTCTTAGGAAAAGCACAAGAGATGAAATTCTGAATACACAAAGGGGACAAGCCCTGACATACAAAGATAAGGAGATAACCATACTGAAACAGATCCCCAAGAAAGTGAGGGAGAAAATAAAATATTATTCGCAATTGGTGAATAAATTATACCAGAAGGGGGTGTGGTTTCGTTGGTTGCTGCCTGAAGGTATGTTAATATTCTGGGAGGAGACAAGAGTCAGAATTAATACACCCATAGAGGCGCAGGCCTTTATGGAAAAAAGTAAATTACTCCTAGAAAAACCAGAAGACATCCCAGCAGATGCACAAAACACGGGAGGGGCCGGAGCACTGCCAACGGGGGGAGATGGGGCGACATCAAGAAAGCTCAGATCACACAAATAAGTAAGAAAATCCACATGACATAAATTGATTGAAATTATTAATGAATTTACCACACTGACTATATGTTATTATGTAATATTTGAATGCTATGCAAATGTACACCATGAGTCTGGAGGGGGGGTATACCTACCACAGTTTGCGGCTGCCACAATTTGTAACTTTCCCCATACCTTTTCCTTTGTAAAACACCAAAAAATCAATAAAACTTTGTTTAAAAAAAAATCTTCTCTAAATTGGCAATATTCAGCCACTGATCTTCCCTCAATTAGAACATTATTACTATTATTATTATTATTATTATTATTATTATTATTATTATTATTATTATTATTATTATTATTATTATTATTGCATCAACAGAATTGTATCACAGCGGCCAGTTGTTTCGCCGGATTTGGCATTGATTACTAGTCGGGCCCCACCCAGGGGCCTAGGACGTCGTAACGTATTTTCGTAATATGTGTGCGGATCCAAGCAGTGCGGCCTTTTGCATTTGACTGATGGTGATTTTGTCAATTTTTAACTGTTTTAAATGTAATTCCAGTGCTTTTGGAATAGCACCCAGTGTGCCAATTACCACTGGAATTACCACTGCTGGTTTGTGCCATAATCGTTGAATTTCAATTTTTAAGTCCTGGTATTTTGCGATTTTTTCATATTCCTTCTCGGCGACCCTGCTATCACCTGGTATTGCGATGTCTATGATTGTAACCTTATTTTTCTCAACCAGTGTGATGTCTGGTGTATTATGCGCCAGTATTTTATCCGTTTGTATGCGAAAATCCCACAAGATCTTGACCATCTGACCCTCGACGACTTTTTCAGGCTTATGTTCCCACCAGTTTGTTGCTGTTTTAATGTTATAATTTTTGCACAAATTCCAGTGGATCATTTGTGCCACTGAATTGTGCCGCATTTTATAGTCAGTCTGCGCGATTTTTTTACAGCAGCTGAGTATGTGGTCAACAGTTTCATCAGCCTCTTTGCAAAGTCTTATTATTATTATTATTATTATTATTATTATTATTATTATTATTATTATTATTATTATTATTATTATTATTATTATTATTATTATTGCATCAACAGAATTGTATCACAGCGGCCAGTTGTTTCGCCGGATTTGGCATTGATTACTAGTCGGGCCCCACCCAGGGGCCTAGGACGTCGTAACGTATTTTCGTAATATGTGTGCGGATCCAAGCAGTGCGGCCTTTTGCATTTGACTGATGGTGATTTTGTCAATTTTTAACTGTTTTAAATGTAATTCCAGTGCTTTTGGAATAGCACCCAGTGTGCCAATTACCACTGGAATTACCACTGCTGGTTTGTGCCATAATCGTTGAATTTCAATTTTTAAGTCCTGGTATTTTGCGATTTTTTCATATTCCTTCTCGGCGACCCTGCTATCACCTGGTATTGCGATGTCTATGATTGTAACCTTATTTTTCTCAACCAGTGTGATGTCTGGTGTATTATGCGCCAGTATTTTATCCGTTTGTATGCGAAAATCCCACAAGATCTTGACCATCTGACCCTCGACGACTTTTTCAGGCTTATGTTCCCACCAGTTTGTTGCTGTTTTAATGTTATAATTTTTGCACAAATTCCAGTGGATCATTTGTGCCACTGAATTGTGCCGCATTTTATAGTCAGTCTGCGCGATTTTTTTACAGCAGCTGAGTATGTGGTCAACAGTTTCATCAGCCTCTTTGCAAAGTCTTATTATTATTATTATTATTATTATTATTATTATTATTATTATTATTATTACTACTACTACTACTAATACTACTACTACTACTACTACTACTACTACTATACGATTGTATCACAGTGGCCAGTTGTTTTGCAGGATTTGGCATTGATTACTAGTCGGGCCCCACCCAGGGGCCTAGGACGTCGTAACGTATTTTCGTAATATACGTGCAGATCCAAGCAGTGCGGCCTTTTGCATTTGACTGATGGTGATTTTGTCAAGTTTTAACTGTTTTAAATGTAATTCCAGTGCTTTTGGAATAGCACCCAGTGTGCCGATTACCACTGGAATTACCACTGCTGGTTTGTGCCATAATCGTTGGATTTCAATTTTTAAGTCCTGGTATTTCGCGACTTTATCATGTTCCTTCTCCTCGACCCTGCTATCACCTGGTATTGCGATGTCTATGATTGTAACCTTCTTTTTCTCAACCAGTGTGATGTCTGGTGTATTATGCGCTAGTATTTTGTCTGTTTGTATACGAAAATCCCACAGGATCTTGACCATCTGATTTTCGGTGACTTTTTCAGGCTTATGTTCCCACCAGTTTGTTGTTGTTTTAATATTATAATTTTTGCACAAATTCCAGTGGATCATTTGTGCTACTGAATTGTGCCGCAATTTATAATCAGTCTGCGTGATTTTTTTATAGCAATTATTATTATTATTATTATTATTATTATTATTATTATTATTATTATTATTATTATTATTATTATTATTATTATTATTACTATACGATTGTATCACAGCGGCCAGTTGATTCGCCGGATTTGGCATTGATTACTAGTCGGGCCCCACCCAGGGGCCTAGGACGTCGTAACGTATTTTCGTAATATACGTGCGGATCCAAGCAGTGCAGCTTTTTGCATTTGACTGATGGTGATTTTGTCAAGTTTTAACTGTTTTAAATGTAATTCCAGTGCTTTTGGATTAGCACCCAGTGTGCCGATTACCACTGGAATTACCACTGCTGGTTTGTGCCATAATCGTTGGATTTCGATTTTTAGGTCCTGGTATTTCGCGATTTTTTCATGTTCCTTCTCATCGACTTTCCCATCACCTGGTATTGCGATGTCTATGATTGTAACCTTATTTTTCTCAACCAGTGTGATGTCTGGTGTGTTATGCGCTAGTATTTTGTCTGTTTGTATACGAAAATCCCACAGGATCTTGACCAACTGATTTTCGGTGACTTTTTCAGGCTTATGTTCCCACCAGTTTGTTGTTGTTTTAATATTATAATTTTGGCACAAATTCCAGTGGATCATTTGTGCTACTGAATTGTGCTGCAATTTATAATCAGTCTGCGCGATTTTTTTACAGCAGCTGAGTATGTGGTCAACAGTTTCATCAACTTCTTTGCAGAGTCTGCATTTGGCATCATCGGAGGATTTTTCTATTTTGGCCTTAATGGTATTTGTTCGGATAGCTTGTTCTTGCGCAGCCAGGATTAGTGACTCTGTTTCTTTCTTTAATGTACCTGTTGTTAACCATAACCAAATTTTTTTACTGTCCACTTTATCTTTTATTTTTTCCAGAAATTGACCATGTAAGGCTTTGTTCTGCCAACTCTCCATTCTTGATTTTATCACATCTTTTCTGTATTCTTGTTTCGTCTGCTGGGCCTTCAGTAGATTTTTGTTCTTTACTTCGATTAATAGATGTTCTTGACTTTCTTTTAAATAATCAGCCAGTGCATGTTTTTCTTCTTCAACTATTTGCTTTACTTGTAATAATCCTCTGCCACCTGATTTTCGGGGCAGGTATAGTCTATCAGTGTCACGCGTGGATGTAAACTGTAGTGCATTGTCATTAGTTTCCTGGTTTTTCGGTCCAAAATGTCCAAATCAGCTTGTGTCCAGTTAACTATACCAGCTGTGTATCTTATAACTGGTATTGCCCAAATATTTATGGCCTTGATTGTATTTCCACCATTTAATTTAGATTTCAAAATTTTCCTAACTCTGTTGGTGTACTCTCTCCTGACAATAGTTTTTACTTCTCCATGTTTGATGTTATCCAACTGCAGAATGCCTAAGTATTTGTAGGCTTCATTTTCATTGCATTGAATTAGTTGGCCATTGGGCATTTCAATTCCCTCACACGCAGTGATTTTGCCTCTTTTTATGGATACAGTGGCACATTTTTCCATGCCAAACTGCATTGAAATATCGGTGCTGAATACTCGGACTGTGTTTGTCAGTGATTGGATTTCTATTTCTGACTTTCCATAGAGTTTCAAATCATCCATATATAATAAATGCGAATTTTTTTCAGCTTCTTTGGCTGTTTGGTAGACTAATTTCATTTTTTTTAAAGATTACTGATAGTGGGATCATTGCGATGATGAAGAGAAGAGGTGAAAGTGAATCACCCTGGAAAATTCCTCGCTTGATATTAACCATTCCGTAGTTCTCATTCCCTACTGCCAACTCAGTTCTGCATTGTTTCATCACCTTTTCAGTGAAGGATGTAATGTTTTTACTAATGCCAGTTGTTTCTAAGCATTTTATGATCCAACTATGTGGCAATGAGTCAAATGCCTTTTTATAATCAATCCAGACCATATTCAAGTTCGTTTTTCGTTTCTTACAATTTTCTGATATCATTTTATCAATTAGGAGCTGATCTTTTGTGCCCCTACTCCTTCTTTTGTTGCCTTTTTGCTCTACTGGCAAGATGTTGTTTGTTTCCAAATAATCCATAATGTTATCTGCAATAATGCCTGTGAGTAATTTGAAGGTTGTTGGCAAGCATGTTATTGGTCTGTAGTTTTCAGGTATTATTCCTTTAGTTGCGTCTTTCTGAATCAAGTATGTTTTTCCAGTTGTCAACCATTCATCAATTTGACCATTTTGTAAAATTTCATTCAGTTGCCTGGCCAATATTGCATGTAAACTGGTCAGATATTTGAGCTAGAAATGGCTGCTGCTTCTTCTTCTTCTTCTTCTTCTTCTTCTTCTTCTTCTTCTTCTTCTTCTTCTTCTTCTTCTTCTTCTTCTTCTTCTTCTTCTTCTTCTTCTTCTTCTCCTTCTCCTTCTCCTTCTCCTTCTCCTTCTCCTTCTCATTATTATTATTATTATTATTATTATTATTATTATTATTATTATTATTATTATTATTATTATTATTATTCATTAAACATGAAACTCAGCCAACTGAACATTCAAAAATGCTTTACAAATACCATTGACTGGTGCTAATGGTTGATGTGGTTTGCTGCCAGAGTCCTAGGGATCAACCAAGGACCTTCTTAAAATATAAGATCTTCCGAGTAGCCCAGTTTTTTGCAGCTCCGCTGTTGTTATTGCAGGAAGCTGCAATTTGTGGATGTATCTTGTAAAATTCTTGGACATGGTGCCAAGTGCCCCGATGACCATGGGTATCACTGTTACATGCTTCATCCATAGCTGTGTAGTTTTGATGGCCAGGTCGTGATATTTTGTGATTTTTTTCCAGTTCTTTTTCTCTGGCATCTCCTGGTACTGCTATGTCAATAAATTGTACATTTTGGTTTTTGACAACTGTGATATCTGGCATGTTGTGCTCCAAATGACAATCCGTCTGTATTCGAAAGTCCCACAAGATCTTCACCGTCTCATTTTCGATAATTTTTTCCACTTTAAGTTCCCATGACTTTCTGGATACAGGTAAGTCATAGTTTTTACATAATGACCAGTGGATTAATTTTGCAACTCGGTTGTGTCTAGCTTTGTAATCAGTTTGTGCGATTTTGCTGCATTCACATATTGAGTGTGAAACAGTTTCGACTTTGTTATTGCAAAGTCGGCAGTTTGGATTGTCAATGGATTTTTGTATCTTCCCTTTCATGGCCTTAGTTTGTAGTGCTTGTTCTTGAGCAGCCAGTATTAAACCTTCCGTTTCTTTCTTGATAGTTCCCATCTTAAGCCATGCTAATCAGGCTGTTGCTGCAAGAAGGTAAATAAATAATTATAAATGCCTATAGAATGTTCAAATTATCAGACTGCTATATTATTGTTCTAGACAGCTTAACAAAATGAAGAAGCTTTTTTAAATAAATGCTTGATCTGAAGAGGCCCAGTGCTATTATATCTTCTTTTAAATAGCAGAGAATAACTATACTTCCAGAAAGCCACATCAATTTTAACAGCATCTGTACAAGTATACTCTGAAATGTAACACCACAAATAGTGTATATTGTCTGTACTGTTTGCTGTTTGTTGCAAGGAGGCAAATTGCTGGGAGGCAGAGGCAGATTCCCCCCCCCCTTGTTTTCCTCCCCAAAAGCTAGGTGCATCTGATACTTCAGAGCATCTTATACTCCAAAAAATACGGTATGTTTCCAGCATTCAGCCTTGATTTTAATATTTTGCAGACCCTCCTAATGTATTCCTTTTGTGTTGACTCTTTGAGTTTTCCATTCAAGATGTTATCTGCTTCCAATATGCCTATGTATTTTTAACTGTCACCCTTTGCTAATGCTTTCACTATGCTTTCATTTCCCAGTTCTATTCCTTCTATTTTTTTCCATTTTTCCTCCCTGCATGGATAATATAGCATATTTTTCAAGTCCAAAGTTCATTTTGATGTCACTGCTGAACAGTTGAACTGTGTTGAGTATTGATTTAAGTTCACTTGGGCTTTTCGCATACATTTTAAAGTCATCCACGTATAATAGATAGTTTATCTTGCCATGTTGGTTTGAGATTTGGCATTATTGTTGTTGTTGTTGTTGTTGTTGTTGTTATAATTATTATATATTGGAAGTGCATTATATATTAGAACGGGTCTTCCCTCTATTAGAACTGTATCAGCCCAAAGAGCTGCTGATCCAGTTCCACAGAGGAAAGATTGAGTCCGTCATCTGCACCTCCCTAACTGTCTGGTTTGGCTCTGCAACCCAACAAGACAGACAGAGACTTCAGAGGAGAATCAGAACTGCAGAAAAAACAATGGCTGCCAACCTGCCTTCCATTGAGGACCTGGACACTGCAGTACTTAGATCTGGCTGGCAGGACTGGCCCTGGAAACAGTGAGGGCCGGCTCGTGGTGCTTCTGCCAGCCAAAACAGGCTCCTGAGCTCCGTTTTCGGCTGTCACGGCCTCCTGCAACCCACTCCCAGTGAAAATGGAGCTCAGGAGGGCTCTGGGAGTGCAGGAGCCCGTTTTGACTGGGAGAATACTCGGGCCACCACAGGTGCCCCCAATAGGAGTGATGTTGAGCCAATGGGGCGAAGCTACCATCTGTGCAGGGGTGGGATTCAGCCAGTTTGAACCGGTTTGGGCGAACCAGATGTTAATTTTAATCTGGTTCGTCAAACTGGTAGTTGGAAGGACTGGCTGACCTTGCCCACCCCTCCCCTCCCCTCCCTGGAGTCTCCATGCAGCCTGTTTTGGATGCCAGGTAAGTGCAGGACCCGTGCAGAGGCTCTGGGAGGGTGCAAAAGGGACTACTGGAAGTACCGGAAGTCCAGAAATGGGCCCATTTCCAGCCTCTGGAGGACATTTTCGCCCTTCCAGAAGCTCGAAGAAAGCCTCTGGAGTCTGGGGAGGGCAAAAATCCCCCCCCCCCGCCATGGTGCAGGAAGCTGACTAGGCCACGCCCCCCATGGCCACACCCACCCAGCAACTGGGCAGCGAAAAAGTTCCTAAAAGTTTTCAATCCCATCCCTGCATCTGTGGGATTAAGACTGGACGCCTCTCAATGAGAATCCCCCCTAAACGTAATGATATATAGTAGCACCAAGGAGCCTTGGGGGGGGGTCTCAGTTGGGTAGGCCGTCTGTCGTGGGAGCGGGGGCTGGGGGAGTGAGCCGTCCGTCGCGGGAGCGGAGCACGGCTCTAAGGGTTCTGCCTCTCGCCTGTGGTGTAGCAGATGTTCGTGGGGAACTTGGTGCTAAATCATTGGTAGACGATCTGATTCTGGGTTTTGTGTGTAGCAGAGCAGCTCCCTGCTCCCTTTTCTTTTCTTTTTTAAAAAGAAAAAATGGGGGGGGGGGAAAGAATGATGTCGAGCTGGCCACGCCATCTCTGGCCACGCCCCCTGACCGCCCCCCCCACCCCGAGGTCAAAGAGAACCCTGATGTGGCCCTCATTGAAATCGAGTTTCACACCCTTGTTGTAGATTTACCTGATGCAAATCTTCACATCTTAAACTTTTCTTCCCTAAGTTGACTTTCTTTTGCTTTTTCCTCTTTTTTTCCCCTTCAAAGAATTCTCGACCTTGTTAGTCCCTAACTTGACCTCTTGAGAGTTGTGGATTTTCTTGGTAAATTCACTCAATTGCACAGGGAGGAGTACCTTCAAACCATCAACATAATAAAAAGATGGTGTCAGATTTATGTTCCAATTGTACAGTTATTTGCATTGACCAGCATTTCGTAGTGTTGACACCGTGGGTTGATAATTTTCTACATCTAATTGTGTCACTTGTTCTTTTTTAACATTCTCTGTATAATTAGTATATTTTACCATATTTGGACAGAGAAAGCAACATGAGATAGACAATTAATTCAATTAGGTAATAGAATAAGAGAATAACAGAGCTGGAAGAGACCTTAGAGGTCTTCTAGTCTGACCCCCTGCTCAAGCAGGATACCATATCCCATTTCAGACAAATAGCTGTCTTCTTGACAACCTTCAGTGTTCCCAAGCATTCACCACTTCTGGAGGCAGGCTCATTCTCTGATTAATTGTTCTCACTGCTAGGAAATCTCTCTTTAATTCCAAGTTGCTTCTCTCTTTTAGTTTCCATCTGTTGCTTGTTGTCCTGCCTTCGGGGGCTTTGGAGAATAGGTTGACCATCCTCTTCTTTGTGGCAGCCCATCAAATATTGGGACATGACTATCGTGTCTCCCCTGGTCCCCTTAATCCCCTTAGTTTCCTAGTTTAAAAAAATAAGCAAGCAGCATTTATGTCTATGTAGATTCTCAGCTCTCCAGGCATGGTTGTTGTGGCCCACCAGCGTCCAGTGGATCTGGCCACAGAGTCGGACAGTGAGGAGGTTGGGGAGGAAGATGGGCCAGTCCTGGAGTCTGGGGGAGGCTCTGACGAGGGCTCTGTGTTGGAGGCAGAGAGGGGGCCAGGACCGTATGGCAGTTATCAGCAGAGTCGGACATCAGTGAGGCAGAAGAACAGCTGGAGCCTGTTCCCAGTGTGCGCATGCGCAGAGCGGCCAGGAGAAGGGAACAGTTAAGGAACAAGGGCTGACTCGGGAGTAAAAGCACAGGTGGACAGTGAATGGCCCCTCCCAGAGGGATCTTGGAGTCCTAGTGGACAACCATTTAAATAGGAGCCAGCCGTGGGCAGCAGCTGCCATAAAAGCCAACACAGTTCTAGGCTGCATCAACAGAGGGAGAGAATCAAGATCACGTGAAGGGTTAATACCACTTTATAAGGCCTTGGTAAGGCCACACTTGGAATACGGCATCCAGTTTTGGTCACCACGATGTAAAAAAGATGCGGAGACTCTAGAAAGAGTGCAGAGAAGAGCAACAAAGAGGATTAGGGGACTGGAGACTAAAACATATGAAGAACGTTTGAAGGTACTGGGTATGTCTAGTTTAATGAAAAGGAGGAGTAGGGGAGACAGGATAGTAGTCTTCCAATATCTGAGGGGCTGCCACAAAGAAGAGGGAGTCAAACTATTCTCCAAGGCACCTGAGGGTAGAACAAGAAGCAATGGGTGGAAACTAATCAAGGAGAGAAGCAACTTAGAACTGAGGAGAAACTTCCTGACAGTCAGAACAATTAAACCAGTGGAACAGAAGTTGCCTCCAGAAGTTGTGAATGCCCCAACACTGGAAGTCTTTAAGAAGATGTTGGATAGCCATTTGTCTGAAACGGTATAGGGTTTCCTGCCTAGGCAGGGGGTTGGACTAGAAGACCTCCAAGGCCCCTTCCAACTCTGCTATTGTATTGTATTGTATTGAATAAAGAGGACCGAAAGGGGAGTGGAGTTTGCAGGAGACCATTAGTTCAATTCATTAGTGTGAAGATTTATTCATGACTCTCAGAGACTCCTGGCCAAGTATTTTCTTGCACAGCAGTTGCATTTGGAAAATATCGGCCTGGCAGCTCTCCAAGCCTGATTAGGTCTGTGGTTGCAAATTCACCCTTGAAAGACGGTTTGAATGAGAGGAATAGCTCAATCAAAAGGGGTTTTGTCGGGACAAGGAGTCTGCTTCGTGGTTTTGGGAAGCTTAGGTCAGAAAAGTTGTCCCAAAGGTGCTTGTTGAAAAAGGCGACTGGATTTTATTTTTCCTTGAAGACGTTTCGCTTCTCATCCAAGGAGCCTCTTCAGTCCAGTCAGAACTGAAGAAGCTCCTTGGATGAGAAGCGAAACGTCTTCAAGGGAAAAAAAGGAAAAGCACCTTGTGACAATCCAGTTTGGGATAGATTCATTTTAGTCACGGACATAGCAAAACAACACGAGGTTGATTTTTTAAAATCTCCATGTTGATTTTATAAATTTATAATGCTATGTGTTTGAGAGAGTGAAGCATTTAAATATAACATTATTGATTCATTCACCATATTGTTTCTCATCCTGAAAATCTCTTGGGAACAGAAATTCCCAAGTTGAATTTCCAGATTGTTGGACTTCTTGGGGTTTTCTGGAACAATATTTTTCATTGTTGCATCCAACGTCTTTGTAGATTCTCAGCCATCCAGGTGACGGTTTGTCCCAAAGGGGCTTTTTCAAAAGGCAACTGGACTTTCCTGTTTTTCTTTGAAGACGTTTCGCTTCTCATCCAAGAAGCTTCTTCAGTTCGGACTGTTGCCTCTGATCTTCTTTATTAGGAAAAAGGAAGAGATGAAAAGTATGGCAGCTATTTTGCTCAGGAAAAGCGCGATGCAAAGAAAAAAGGGGGATAGTTGCGGTGATGAGGCTGTGGAGGAAAAAAAACAGTGGATTGTTTTGATTTAATCATAATCTCATCTTGGGGAAGACGGGCGGCCAATAAATTTTAGAAACAAAATGAAATAATAAAATAAAGCCTGCTCCATCATACATTTCATCACAGTACAATTAAAAAAACATGAAAATGGCAGACAGTGTTCACTCCCCTACATGTTTTATCAACTCCAGTGCATGAGATCAGCTATCTTCATTCCATCTACGGATAGCAACCGCACTTAGACTTATATAGCGCTTCACAGTGCTTTCCAGCCCCCTCTAAGCGGTTTACAGAGTCAGCCTCTTGCCCCCAACAATCTGGGTCCCCATTTTACCCACCTTGGAAGGAGAGAAGCCTGAGTCGACCTGAAGCCTGGTGAGATTTGAACTGCCAAATTGCAGGCAGGTGGCACTCAGCAGAAGTAGCCTGCAGTACAGCACTCTAACCATTGCGCCACCTGGCTCAGATAGTCCTTAGTAAGGCTACAGCTGAAATCCTGCATCCAGTTTTGGTTGCCACATTATAAAAAAAGATGTTGAGACTTTGGAAAGAGTGCAGAGGCTAAAACCTACAAAGGACAGCTGCAGGAATTGGGTACGTCTACTCTAATGAAAAGAAGGACCAGGGGAGACATGATAGCAGTCTTCCATTATTTGGGGGGCTTTCATGAAGAAGAGGGGGTCAACTCTTCTCCAAAGCACTAGAGGTCAGGACAAGAAACAGAACTTGAATCTAAAATGCACACGATCACTGTCAAAGTGACTTGACACTGTAGATATAATGCAGTCCTTTTCATTTCAGTGGCCCAGGTGTTCCGGAGTTATGCTGGAACACACACACACACACACACGTGTGTCTGTGCGTGATTTGTACCCAGACAACACACTTTTCAATTGAAACAGTTGGGTTTGCAGTCCAGCATGTTGACAGAACTTTGTTAGGAAGAGAAAATGCAACAGAAGATATTCCTGAGAAGGGGCTCAGTATATGACAAGGTCTTCCTTCTGAAGTTCCACTATCATCAAACCTTAAGTATATTAAGGTTAAATTGTACAAAGACAATTTAAATCATGACATATTAAGGAGTAATACAATCCAATTTTTTTAAAAAAATGATCTGAAAAACAAAGGGAAAAGCTGCAAGGTGTAAATCAGCAAATTCTCAGAAGAAAACAAAAGACATTTACTTCCTTCACGTTCTTGCGTAACGAAGAGAGTGGTGGTTGTGTTGACCAGCGGCTGGGAGTCGTGCTGGACCTGGCAGAGGAACACGGAGGAGTTCCTCTCTTCTCTGGCCATCATCTCTAGGCTGCTTTTGAGGGAAAAAGTCCCGTCTGGGTTCGAGATCATCGGGCCAACCGTTCCTTTTCTGGTTGGGGCATCCTGGGCAAACAGCTCCAGTGTTGCACCATCTGGGTAAAAGCTTTCTGCGTTGCAAGTGACCGTCACTGAGGAGTTCAGGATGGGGGGAGATGGGCTGGTCTCAAGACGCACCTTGGGAGGAACTGAGCAAAGAAAGCCAAAGAGGTCGGTCAAAAGAGCTTCGGACTCTTGGTTCCTGTACCCAAAATAGGATGGAAGTCCAAAGTGATTTTGCTCTCCCATTGTGGCTTTGGGGAAATAATTCCAGGACAATTAGGATTAAAATATATCTCCCCAATTGGGAACTCTACTCAACTTGACCCAAGTCCCTGGGGAAAGAGCCAGAGGTATTGCGTTTTTACGAAAATAAGACCCATCTTATTTCTCTTTCGGGAACCAAAAGAAGCACCAGGTCCTATTTTCAGGGGATGTCTTACCTGCTTACCTTAGGACCAACAGCCAGGCCTTCTCCCCCCTCCCTCGACACATGTTGCGCTGCTGCCAGATTTCTACTGCAGCCGCTTGCAGCTGCTCATGGCAGGAGGCCACATGGCTTATTGTGCTGGTGCTGCCGCTTACGGCTGGGCGCTGCATGGCCCATCACACCGGTGCCACCGCTCATGGGAGGCTCATTGTGCTGGTGCAACTGCTCGTGGCAGGAGGCTGCATGCTGCGTTGTGCCATTGTGTGCATGAGCTGTGGCACTGGTGCAACCTACCATGTGGCATCCTGCTGTGAGCGGTGGGCCTGCCGCCATCTTTTCTTTTGCATCTTTGGCCTGCCAAACATTCTATTCTTCTACGGTGGGAAAATGGGAGGGGGGATTGTACGGAGTTAGATGCCATAACAACATTCTTTCTAGAAAGCCAAGGTCATCCTTTGTCTTTGCACCTCTGGTCCTTCCGACGCGCCCTAAAAAGTTGGCTTTTCCAGCAAGCCGGCCTGGCCCGTTAATTTTAACTTATTTTAAATGTATTGTTTTTTAAAAAATTCGGTTTGTTTTTTTTGGATAGGGATTTAATCTTTTTTAACTTTTGGGATGTGTGTTTTTTAATGTTGTACGCCGCCCTGAGTCCTTTTGGAGAAGGGCGGCATATAAATCCAAATAAACCAAACCAAACTAAACCTCTGCACCTGACCGGAACTGGATGGGTGGAAACTGCCAGTGTGGCAGTGGGAGATTGGACCATGAGATGGGCTGGTGGGTGGGTGGGGGCAAGATCTTGAACTTTCAACTGGGTGGGGAAAAAAGCAGCTACAAGTGGCCACAGAAGAAGTCGGAAAGCAGGTGTCGGGATGTGGGAGGCCTGGCTGTGGTGGTCCTAGGGGCAGCTCCACCCCCACATACCCCTACATACCCCGCTGTAGCTTTATTTTTGTGCATGCGCCTCACCCCACCTTGAACAACCAGACGTTGGCCGGGACTTAACTAGGGCTTATTGGGGGGGGGGTTAGGGCTTAATACAATACAATAGTAGAGTTGGAAGGGACCTTGGAGGCCATCTAGTCCAACCCCCTGCCTAGGCAGGAAACCCTATACCGTTCCAGACAGATGGCTATCCAACGTCTTCTTAAAGACTTCCAGTGTTGGGGCATTCACAACTTCTGGAGGCAACTTCTGTTCCACTGATTGATTGTTCTAACTGTCAGGAAGTTTCTCCTCAGTTCTAAGTTGCTTCTCTCCTTGATTAGTTTCCACCCATTGCTTCTTGTTCTACCCTCAGGTGCCTTGGAGAATAGTTTGACTCCCTCTTCTTTGTGGCAACCCCTGAGATATTGGAAGACTGCTATCCTGTCTCCCCTGGTCCTTCTTTCTATTAAACTAGACATACCCAGTCCCTGCAACCGTTCTTCATATGTTTTAGCCTCCAGTCCCCTAATCCTCTTTGTTGCTCTTCTCTGCACTCTTTCTAGAGTCTCCACATCTTTATATTAGGTGCAGGCATGAAAATCGGACTAGGGCTTGTTTTCAAGGTAGGGCGTATTTTGGAGGAAACTCACTAGAAGGTCATGCTAAAAACCTTTTCCCCACAACTGCAGCCCGATGATGGAACTTAGGTTTAGAAATCATGACTGCTCTTAATGGGCTTCCATGGGTGGAGAACTTGATTCTTCCTGGTGTAATTCCTTCTACATGAAGGGCCTTCTACTAGGTCTGGACCGCATGGCCTTCTCCCTCTCTTCTACCCAAGGTTCACCTACCTCTTAGGACATCCCCAAGTGGGAAGGTCTGCTGGAGAGGACCACGTTCATCCAATGATGTGTGTTGGATCCGGCAGATCAGCTGAGACTTCACGTCTCCTTCCTCCAGCGGGATTTCCACCGTGCTCTCCGCTTGGTACGAGATTCCCTCCTTTTCATCCGAATTCAGGATGTTGGCTGTGTAAGCCGGGATTTTTTTCTGATCCTTAAACCAGCTGACCGTGATCTCTCGGGGGGAGAATCCCCCTGTGGAGCAGCTGAAGGAGGCCCGAGACCCCGCTGTGATTCTTACTGTGGGGCCAATAATCACAGGCTGGGATGGCATGGCTGAGGGAGATAGTAGAGAGAGAGAGACATAAGTTGATGTTCCTCAAAGATAATACAGGAGACCCAGAGATGGTTTTTAGTTAGAGAGACTCAACGTTGAATATGGGATTTACTCCCACGTGTCCAGGGGTGGGATTTAAAAGTTTTAGCAACTGGTTCTCTGCTCAGTTGCTGGGTGGGTGTGCCCATGGTGGGTGTGGCCTACTTAGTATCCTGCACCATGAAGGGGGGGGGGCGTTTTCTCCCTTCTCAGGCTGCAGAGACTTTTCTTGAGCGTCCAGGCTCCGTAGGCTGGAAATGGACTTGTTTCTGGACTTCCAGAACTTCCAGGAAGCCCATTTTTTGCCCTCCCAGAGACTCTGTGCAGGCCCTGCACTTACCTGGCATCCAAAACGGGCCATGTGGAGGCTCCTGGGAGGGTCTGGGTGGGGTGGGTGGGGCCAGCCAGTCCTTGCAACTACCAGTTTGGTGAACCAGATGTTAAAATTAGCATCCGGTTTGCCTGAACTGGTCCGAACCATCTGAATCCCACACCTGCACTTGTCTCATGATTGACTGGGAACATCTCCCTCCATCCCCAGAAATCAAATGCAGAGGGCCACTTACCAATTACAGAGACCAGAGTGCCTTTCCCGGAAGCCACCTCTCTCTGTTGGAGTCCTGCCCTGAACTTCACACAATAGTAGGTCCCGGCATCTTCAGGAAGGACGTTTTGGATCTTGATGCTGAAGTCCCTGTTGGATCCTGGGATGACCCTCACCCCCCTGTTGGAAACTTGTTTATCGGTGAAAATGGGGCCCTTGTTTCTGTCCATCCCTTTGTACCACCGAACGCTTCCAGGTACTTGCATCCCAGTCAATGTACACTTTAGAGTGATGGTCTCTCCTGCTTTCACCGATATGCTTTCCGGAAGTTGGTTTACCTCTACGCCCTGTCCTGTAACAACTGAAAAAAAAGAGACACTTTTGTAACTGGGTTTCCTCTAGAAAGTGGTCACCCCTCTTCTAGAGACAGAAAACCATGGGTGATGCTCCCTCTGGGTCATCGATTCCTTACACCAATCTCCAATCCGAAAGGCAACTTAACAGCAAAGTTGAAAGTGGTCATCACTCTTCTGGGGACAAAGGACTCCTGGGGGTTTCCTTCA
The DNA here is from genome assembly GCA_029891615.1 of Natrix natrix natrix. NCBI lineage: Eukaryota > Metazoa > Chordata > Lepidosauria > Squamata > Natricidae > Natrix > Natrix natrix. Next base: position 27,505 of record JAKRSK010000799.1, read on the forward strand.
GGCATCAGAATTATTTGAATTTCCTGAATGAAAACCTTCTGGCGTATCATATCATTTGAACCTTCCTGAAGCTGGGATTGGAGCAGCTGGATAGAAGGGGGGGTGAGTCACAGAGACAAAGAAAGGGACTGAGGTGGGGGCCCTTAAACTCCATATCATTTGAACCTTCCTGAAGCTGGGATTGGAGCAGCTGGATAGAAGGGGGGGTGAGTCACAGAGACAAAGAAGGGACTGAGGTGGGGGCCCTTAAACTCCATATCATTTGAACCTTCCTGAAGCTGGGATTGGAGCAGCTGGATAGAAGGGGGTGAGTCACAGAGACAAAGAAGGGACTGAGGTGGGGGCCCTTAAACTCCATATCATTTGAACCTTCCTGAAGCTGGGATTGGAGCTGCTGGATAGAAGGGGGGTGAGTCACAGAGACAAAGAGGACTGAGGTGGGGGCCCTTAAACTCCATATCATTTGAACCTTCCTGAAGCTGGGATTGGAGCTGCTGGATAGAAGGGGGGTGAGTCACAGAGACAAAGAGACTGAGGTGGGGGCCCTTAAACTCCATATCATTTGAACCTTCCTGAAGCTGGGATTGGAGCTGCTGGATAGAAGGGGGGTGAGTCACAGAGACAAAGAGGACTGAGGTGGGGGCCCTTAAACTCCATATCATTTGAACCTTCCTGAAGCTGGGATTGGAGCTGCTGGATAGAAGGGGGGTGAGTCACAGAGACAAAGAGGACTGAGGTGGGGGCCCTTAAACTCCATATCATTTGAACCTTCCTGAAGCTGGGATTGGAGCTGCTGGATAGAAGGGGGGTGAGTCACAGAGACAAAGAGACTGAGGTGGGGGCCCTTAAACTCCATATCATTTGAACCTTCCTGAAGCTGGGATTGGAGCTGCTGGATAGAAGGGGGGTGAGTCACAGAGACAAAGAGGACTGAGGTGGGGGCCCTTAAACTCCATATCATTTGAACCTTCCTGAAGCTGGGATTGGAGCTGCTGGATAGAAGGGGGGTGAGTCACAGAGACAAAGAGACTGAGGTGGGGGCCCTTAAACTCCATATCATTTGAACCTTCCTGAAGCTGGGATTGGAGCTGCTGGATAGAAGGGGGGTGAGTCACAGAGACAAAGAGACTGAGGTGGGGGCCCTTAAACTCCATATCATTTGAACCTTCCTGAAGCTGGGATTGGAGCTGCTGGATAGAAGGGGGGTGAGTCACAGAGACAAAGAGACTGAGGTGGGGGCCCTTAAACTCCATATCATTTGAACCTTCCTGAAGCTGGGATTGGAGCTGCTGGATAGAAGGGGGGTGAGTCACAGAGACAAAGAGACTGAGGTGGGGGCCCTTAAACTCCATATCATTTGAACCTTCCTGAAGCTGGGATTGGAGCTGCTGGATAGAAGGGGGGTGAGTCACAGAGATAAAGACACTGAGGTGGGGGCCCGCGCGCCTAATGGCGCGCGAATCATATATCTATAAACCAAAATAGCAATAATACATTCTGGATTAGTGTGTTTGAGATTGTGATTTTATTTTATTTCAAAATGACTGGCTTAGTTCAATGTAATAGCTGTTTTGCACCTGTCTTTCGCAGTACTCTTTTCAAATTTGGATACTGTCCCCTTTGTAAACAAATTACTAGTCTACATAGACAGATTACCTATCTAGAATCTGTAATCTGTGCTCTCCAAGCAGAAACTAGGTGTCCAATTCGGCCATTCCACTCTATGAAGATGCCACGCTATCAGCCCCCTCTACCACAAAGATCTTGCAGGAGAAGAGCTGTCTGGACAACTGTGGGATCTGGCAGGTTGAGAGCTGTGAACCATAAACACAAAGCTTTTGCTGTGACCCAGCAAAACAGATATAGTGCTCTTGCTGACCTTAATGGGGACACTAAAGAGACAGGTCAAGGCAGTTGTGATAATGATGACTCAAATAAGCAGGGGATCGTGGTCCAAAACGAAGAACCTTCTTCGGAAATGCGAAAAGGGGAACCAGGTATCACACATCAGTCGCAGAAGAAGATCAAAGTTTATAAAAAGAGAAGTCACCTTCTGGTTGGTGATTCAATCGTAAGGGATGTTAATTTAGGAGAGGATATGGAGGTTTTAAAAGAGGTCAGGTGTCTGCCAGGGCTA